>CM028129.1:992022500-992032500 GCA_016271365.2 Neoceratodus forsteri
ATATGCCAGACTTTGCCACCTTTTATTTTATTTGATGCATTAGGTTGGACACTTTTTGCTGTGTCCTATGTGTTAACGTGGGGGTTAGGGTGGGTGTTACATGTGTTTAGGTGCTTGTACTGGTGTTATTAATGGGCTTGTTACATGTGTTGTTGAGTTGGTTGGTTGTAGCGTGTTGGGTAGTAATGGGTTATTATTACAACAGTTTTTGCTTATGGGTAAATATAATGTAGATGAGGATGATCAGGACTTAAAGAACACAGTTATAGCATCTCAAAATGATTTAATGTTTCATTTTAAAGAAATAGAGCCCGATAAGGTACTGAACATTTTGAAGAAAATCCCTTTAAAAAATGTTGGAATTGATGATATTCAGCCAAGGTTTTTGAAGTTAATATCTTCATACATTTACAAGCCTTTGACAAAAATATTTAATTTGTCCTTAGAAATAGGGATCTTTCCACAACAATGGAAAAAAAAAAAACATAATAAGACCAGTTTTTAAGGGGGAAATAGTAAAGATTTGGGGAATTACCGCCCTATTTTTTTTCTCCATCCTTTAGGTAAAATTTTAGAAAAGATAACAGAGGTACAAATTAGTGATTACTTACAATTGACTGGGCTTCAGGCTTCTGAGCAGCATGGCTTTAGGAAATTTCATAGTATAGGAACTGCCTTGGCCAGGTTCACAAACCACATCAGTGAGGCTATGGAGAGGGCTGAGCTCACTGGTGCTGTATTTTGTGGACCTATCCAAGGCATTTGACCTTGTTGACCATCGTCTGCTGCTCAGGAGCCTAACTGCCAAGGGATTATCCAGATTGTCATTAGAATGGGTGGAGAGTTATTTATCAGGTAGGGAACTACAAGTTCTTTATGATGGTTCAGTGTCAGAGTAGAATTTTAGAAAAGGGTGCATCTCAAGGGTCAATCTTTGGACCCCTATTGTTTTCCATATTTGTGGATATTATACCAAGCAAACTTCTTAAGGCTAAGACAACCTTATATGCTGATGATATTATAATATATAATAGCTCTAATTCATTAGATAAAATTGCTCAAGATTTGACTGTAGATTTTCAGAGTCTAGAAAATTGTTTGTTGGACTTAAAATTATCATTGAATATTTCCAAAACCAAGGGTATGATATATTTGCCTCTAAACAAAAGTTGGTTAAATTAGGGAAACATAGAAGTTGACGGCAAATAAGGATCGCAAGGCCCATCCAGTCTGCCCATTTCTTTTTCTACCTTATAAATGTGCCATCGGCCTTTGCTCTGTCAGTGGCCTATCTATTCATACTCATCTGTATTGCTCCCTTATGCCTATCCCTTGCCTGTTTTTAAGCCCTGCACTGTATTCATAGCCACCACTTCCTGAGGTAGACTGTTCCATGCATCCACCACCCTTTCTGTGAAAAAGAATTTCCTCACATCCCCCTTAATCAGCCTCCTTCTAATCTCATGATGTGTCCTCTTGTCCTGCTATTTTTCTTATACTGAAACATGTTGGACTGTTTCACCTTGTTAATGCCCTTAAGGTGTTTGAATGTTTCGATCATATCACCTCTCTCCCTCCTTTGCTCAAGCGTATACTTATTGAGCTCTGTTAATCTGTCTTCATATGTCTTCTGATGCAGTCCTTGCACCATTTTGGTTGCCCTTCTCTGGACTGCCTCAATTTGGTTAATGTCCTTGTGAAGGTGTGGCATCCAGTATTGCACGCAGTACTCCAGATGGGACCTAACCAGTGTCTTGTAAAGAGGGATTATTACCTCCCTCTTATGACTTGTGATACCCCTACTAATACACCCTAACATCCCCCTAGCCTTACCTACTGCTTTAGAGGTCTGCTTGGATGATTTCAGGTCATTGGTGATGATGATGATGCCCAAGTCTCTCTCTTCCTTTGTGACTGCCAGCAACTCTCCTCCCAGCCTTTATGTGGCTTCAGGGTTTCTCTTCCCTGTGTGCATGATCTTGCACTTCTTTGCATTAAATCCCAGTTGCCACTTTTCTGACCATTTTGCTAGTTTATCCAGATCTCTCCTCATTCTGCCCACCCCATCTGGATCATCTACTCTGTTGCAGATCTTGGTGTCATCTGCAAACAGGCAAGCCTTACCCTCTAGTCCATCTGCAATGTCACTAATGAAGATATTGAAGAGGACTGGCCCCAGGACTGATCCCTAAGGTACCCCACTTGTGACTTGCATCTCTTCTGACTGTATACCATTTACTACCACTCTCTGTTTTCTGCCCGTCAACCAGATTGCCACCCAGTTGACCAACTTCTGACCCACCCCGAGCCTACCCAGCTTATTTATCAATCTTCTGTGTGAAACAGTGTCAGAAACTTTGCTGAAGTCAAGGTAGGCGACATCAAGTGCTCCCCCTTGGTCCACCACTCTGGTTACCCAGTCAAAGAAATCTATGAGATTAGTTTGACAGGACCTTCCTTTTGTAAACCTATGCTGTCTTGGATCCTGTGCCCCTATGGATTCCAGGTGTTGCACTATCCTTTCCTTAAGGAGTGCTCTATAATCTTGCCCATTACTGAGGTAAGACTGACTGGTCTGTAGTTCCCTGCCTCCTCCCCTACCACTCTTGTGGGTGGGATCACATGAGCCCTTCTCCAGTCTTCTGGGACCGCTCCTGTGCTCAGAGACTCACTAAACAGTTCTGCTAATGCCTCTGCTAGTTCCACTCTTAGCTCCTTAAATACCCTGGGATGCATGCCATCAGGCCCCATTGCCTTGTCCACCCTGAGCTTAGTGAGCTCTTGTAGGACCTTTTCTTTTGTGAAGGGCGTAGTGCTCACCTCACTCCCCCCTGTGTCCATGGTGCTGAGCTGTGGGCCCTGCCCTACCTTCTCTCTCTTCAGTAAATACTGAGCAAAAGTATCTATTTAGGATAGATGCTTTTACAGGGTCCTCCTCACACGCCCCCTTTTCTCCTTTGAGCTTAGCGATACCCCCTCTGGACTTTCTACTTTCACTAATGTAACTATAGAAAGTTTTGTCACCTTCTTTTACTGTTCGTGCTGGTGTTTCCTCAGTTTGGGACTATGCCTGCCTTACTGCCTTCCCTGCTTCCCTTAGGGCAGTTTGGTATGCCTCCCTATCTTCATCCTGTTGTGTTCCCTTATTTCCTGAAGGCCAGCCTTTTGGCTCTGACCTTTTCTGCTACTGTATTTGAGAACCAAAGTGGTTTCCTTCTTCTTTTGCACTTCCTTTTCTGTCTAACACAATGGGATGTTGCTTCAGGTATTGCATCCTTAATGCTTGCCCACTTTGCCTGTACCCCCTCACCTGTGTTTCTTTTTGCCAGGGCTAGCTTAACTCTGTTGGCCACCTTATCAAAGTCAGCTCCTCTGAAGTTCTTTTTTTTTTTTTTTTTTATTTTGTCTGTATCCCTCCTTACTCCCTCCGGTGCCCCCTCCTTCTGTCCGCTCGTGCCCCCACCCCAGAGCCATCCTGGGGATCTGCCCCTAGAGTGCCCTACTTCCTCTCCCCTGCACATTGGGGTCTGTCCCTTGGTGGTCCGGCGGCTAAGGCAGCCTTCATCTAGGGCTAGCCGGAGGGTATTTTCCCTGGTTTTCTCCCTTACGTCCCAGCCCTCTGAGACGCCCACGTTGGGACTTGTGTCTCGAGTGGCAGCGTGCGTTGACGACGCAAGCCCTCACACGCCTGCAACGCTCCTCCCCGACTCCGACGAACAGAGCCGCCTCCATCCTCTCTTGGTTGGTGCTTCCACCGGCCGTGAGAGCGGTGAGGAACATGGAAATATTCCCATGTTCTGTAGGTTCCCGCCCCTGAGGGAGGAGAGCATCCGTTGGGACTCTCAATCCTCCCTCCCCCTGCCGACCCCCAGCGACCCGAGTCCGTCCCCGAACCCGGGTCGCCGGCGTAGCGCGAGGTGTGACGTCCAGCGCCTCAACCCTCAGCGCCACGGGGCCGGCCTGCTCCTCTGAAGTTCTGAAGCTGAATATGTTTGGTAAAAATGGAACTGATTTGGAGCTGGTGCAATGTTTTAGATATTTGGGAATGAATTTGGACTCAAATTTAACATTTTCAAATAATATATTGACTAACAAAATCAGTAAATCAAAAATTAGGGGTTTTATTCAGACTACAGAATGTGTTAACTTTACAAGCCAGGAAACGTATACCCCAAAGTATACTACTTTCTCAACTGAATTATAATTCATTTTTGTTTACTAGTTTGTCTAAACATGTGGTAAATAACTTAACAATGACTTTTCATAGTATTTGTAGATTTGTTTATAGATTGCCTTATAGTACACATCATTGTACTTTATATCAAGTTTCGGGGTTTCTACCGCCTAACTTGAGTTCCATTTACTCTTTGTTGTAAAACGGATAATGTATTGAGACAAAAAAAGTCTCCCTCTCTTGTATTCTTTGATATCTGTAAGGGAAGCTCCGAGAAACTTGATCAAATTTTCTTTCTTGTTTAAATTTGAAAGTCACTAAAACTAAAATGGGTGCTCAAGCTTTTTCTATCCAAGCACCAAAATACTGGAATGATCTTCCAATTGAATTGAGAACTATGAGTAGTCAGAATTTATTCAAAAAGAAATTGAAGCATCATTTGAGTAGCTTGCAATGTCACTGCTATTTTAAATAATTTGTATTGTATTGTTTGTCATTTGTCTTATATGTCATATATTTGTATTCCTGTATTAAGTGAATGTAAAAGTTATCTTTTTGTATAACATCTTGTGACTATTTTATAGTCTCGGGTCGCATATGAAAAAGGGCCTTGGCTCGTATGTTTACCTGGTTAACAAAAGAAAAAAAAAATTAAGATGTTGTTAACCGCATTAATATAGTGGTACTTTACAGAGAATAATAGGCTGGCAAAGTGTGGTATACAAGGAAATAATACCATTGAAGGATTGAACAAGCCATAAAGCCACAAACCTGAAGGCAAGTTACCTTTATGAGTTTGTTCGACCCCAAGATGGTATTACTTCACGAGTGTGTTGGACTTTGCTATCTTTTATTTCATATAATGCATTAGGTTCAACTCTTTCTGCTGTGTTTTGGAGGGGGGGTTAGCACTGAAGCTGTGGTCATAGTGTTGGGGGGTGTAGGGTGGCGGTTACATGTGGTGTTAAGGTGCTTGTTACTTGAGTTATAAGGATTGTCACGTGTTATTGGGGATGTTTGTAGTGTGTTGGGTATTAATTTGTTATTAAGATGTCAAAGGGAAGGCCCCCCAGCCTTTTATTCTGTTTACCTGTGTAATTTGTAGGCATGAACAATGATTGCCTCTTTTGTACCCTCCTAATTTCATCAGGATTTAAATGTAAATGAAGGTACTTTAAGTCTGTTGTGAAACATTAAAATACTGGTAGTATATATAAATATATAGGTAGTATAGCTACATAGTGACTGGGTATTACTGTGCTATTAAGGTGTCAATAACACAGTAATATAGTGTAATTAGCTAACTAACATCATAATATGCTAATTGGCTACCAGCATATGTGAGGAAATGTATGATTACGTTTTCTGTGGGGATGAGGACCCAACTATGACATGACTGCACACCCTGTAGTGGGTTATCTATCTTATAAAATGGCCACAAATTTAACATGCATGTTTGTGGTGCCAGGAACTCTGTATCCTGACCATTTGGTAAAGATCAGCAGTTTAAAAGTTCTAGACCTTTTTTCTCACAGTGCAAAGAACAGCTGTGAGTTCAAACCGGAAATGTTTATTTTAGTTAGTCTCGGCCTAAGGATGATCTTTGATATGCGGCTTTACTACAAAATTTGTAGCACAAAGAGAAAGATTTGCTAGTACTCAGTCTTTACAGTTGTGATCTCCAGTGTGGTGCTATACCTGCATAACAGCAGTCTCAAACCCACAAAGAAAGTACCCACGGTCAGGAAGGCGGCTCGGCTCCACATATACTGACTCGTGAAAATACACCACTGAGTTAGTGTACTGGATAAACTTTTACTGGAAAATAAAAAACCAGTGGGCTACGACACACCCTCCCTCCACAGCTGAACGTTTTTGCATAAGCAGAAGCTTTCTCAAGGCTGACGTCAATGTACAAAGCCCGTCCTTAAAAAAAAAAAAAAATCACATTTAAAGTCACAGTGCATTATAACAAGATAAGTATATGTAATAAATACGCAACAATCAATCTGTAAAAAAGGCACCAATACATTGACATAAACACCAGTTCAAAAGTGAATAAGTGGACAAAAATACAATGAAACTTTATAAATACTAGTAAAGGCCACTGAAAAGGAAGGAATGATAAGCGAGTGGGTGGGGAATAAAAAGTATTGAAAAAATTACAAAACCGCTTCAATAAATATATGTTGTACTGATATAAATATGATATATAGCAAGCTTTGAATTCAAATTCAGATAAACAAATCCATACTAATAAGAAACGCAGGCCTGCCCGTCGGCGCAGCAGTTGGATTTCCGTCTGACGTCGGCGACCTGGTTTTGGGAATGGACCTAGGTCGCTGGAGGGCCGGCCCGGAGAGAAGGAGGGAGCATCCACTGATGGCGCGCTTCCAGGGGAGGTGGGGAATGCGGTTCTGTGCCTGCCAGGCCCTGGCAGAGGCTGGGAGCACAGCAGTATGTCAGGTCGCAGATGACTGGGAGTGGTGGACGTCGGAGTACATGCCTAGATGATTGTGGCACATCACTCGCCGGGGAGAAAAGTGGAAATGGCACCCTGGCTGATTGGGTGACGGCCTCTCTGGACCCTCACCGCTAAGCTCCCGGACCTCCATCTGCCACCTCAGCAGCACACAGGATTGTTGGAACGGCTGCAAAGGCTTATCCCCTACAAAGGTAAGGTACTCTCCCAATGAAGGGATACATCAGGGTTACCTGGGCTGGCTGTGATGTGGGGTGCTGGGGTGAGCAGGGCCATGAGGGGCCTGAAAGAGGGATCAGCCAGGGTGCTGGGGGCACACAGAAAAAATAAGAAACACATGAGACCAGCATGTTCATAAACAAGCATTTGTCAGTGCCGAATGTTGTCTTGCTGGTATTGGCCTTGGTAGTGCAGGAGTTAGCGATGCATAATAGGAATGGCAGTGAAGTACTGAACTGATGCCAACCCCACTCTGCAGAGACTAACCAGCATTGGGTGTGCCTTTGGGTTGTCTTGTCGGCCATAACGCTCATGCCATTTCACCTCACCCTACCCTGCAGACACTGTCAAGTGTCGCGGTGTGCCTTCGGGGTCTACGGGCCTTGCGCTCACCCCATTCCATGAGGAAATATGCTGAGATGCGTTTAGTATAGGAAAATGGGGTGAACTTTGGAGTCGAAGATTCCAAGGCACACCTCGATGCCTGTCAGTGACTGCAGGATGGGGTGGGGGTGGAATGGCATGAGCATTACAGCTGACGATCCCAAGTCACACCCCTGACGCCTGTCAGTCTCTACAAGGTGGGGCGTTATGGTTGGAAACCCTAACACCCTAGGCGTTTGTTGATATTTTCACTCCAAATTTTCAACATGGGCATTTTGTGATCCCACTTTATGAACAGTGGCACTATCAGTTTGTTAACTGAAAGGTGATTTTGCACAGCGACTGTGCCATTTGGCACCACAGGTTCAAAAACACATTTCTGGCAAGTTGAGAAAAATGACAGCTGTACTGTTCATGAGGAGGTGTTTTTAAAAAAAAAAAAAAAAAAAAAAAAATCGCAACGTTGAAAATCTGGAGTGAAAAATAGTCATGAGCATGCGTAGAAACTAGGCAATGCACACTTGTAATGCAGCTCTTTCTGGGATTTATTTTAACCATATTTTCAACATAGGCATTTTGGGACCTCCACTCATAAACAGTGCCACTGTGATTTTGTTAATGTGTCCAGAAAGTTGATTTCCCACAACAACTGTGCCAGATGTGCGAAAACACATTTCGGGCAGGTTGTGAAAAATGACAGCTGTACTTTTCATAAGGAGGTGTGAAAAAATGGCAGTGTTTAAAATCTGGAGTGAAAATATTAAAAACTGTCGAAGTTACAGGCGTGCGTGGAAACTGCACAGTGCACGCTCATAACAAAGTCATATGTTTGGAATTTTTTTCACCAGATTTGCAACATAGGCTTTTTTGGGACCCCACCTCATGAATAGTGGCACTTACTGTTATTCATCCCAAAAGGTGATTCTGTGCAGGACCGTGAAATCACCTTTTGGGACCGAATAATGAGATAACAGAGCATGTGTTCATGAGGTGGGGTCCCAAGAACCCCATGTTGACAATTTGGAGCCTAAATTTAAAAAAAAAAAAAAATGGCTGAGATATCCACCTAAGTTGAACCCTCCCCCCCCCTTGATGCCATTATGTAGCTTACAGGTGAACTAAAAAAAATGTTGGCCACACGACACGGGGGATTGGCCACCCCCGATGTTGGTAAGGGAACTGTGTATGGCAGATGGCGGGAGCCACCATGTTTATTGAAAAGTTTCACCAGGAAAGGCACTTGTCATCTGCTGCTGTATGAAGAGTTTATCTCTGATTGCAGCGGCAAATTTCTTTCAACTTGGCACTTTCCATAATTTCCACATCAGCGCTAGCATGCTCGCTAATTGGGGGATGAGGGACACACCTACTAAAGCATGCCTTGCATTCGCCAACACTGACACACCTCTCAGTGTGGTACTACCACATGATGTTGCTTGCACCTGCGTGCAAGACAACATAAAAAAAGGAGACAGTTGAAAATGATCATTAAGTTCAGGTGGACTGCCAGAAAGTCTCTCTCTGCAGAAGTTTCCTATCTTAAATCTCCCCCACGTATCATTTCATGCATTCTCTCCATTGCTTGAAATGCAAAAACATGATTTCTGGCTTCTTTCTGTATATATTGCGCCAAAGTACTAACACTATCCGATTTCTATATATGCCTGACATGTTCTGCTGCTCTTTATGTAAATTTAGTTGTTTTTTTTTTTCTTCCTTTGGTATCAGAGTAAGGCCCACTAGGCGTAAGTGGCTGTTTTCAGGGGTGACCCGGGAGCACTGGGGTGGCTAAGTGACTTGCTCAGAGTTGCACAGTATGCAAGTGGAGATTGTGGGAATCAAACCCAGCTCTGTCTGTTGGCTGTACCGAGCTCATTCACAGCTTGTTACTCTAGGCTATACTGCCAGCTGACAATTTTTACCAATGTAAAAAGTGGGGCAGGTGCTGCAACTTGTAAAATATACAACCTTTGTGGTGTTGCATGTCACAAAATCGGAAAATCTTGAAAGTCTTCCCTGTAATTGGGTGATGTAATTACAAAACCTACAGTTACCACACCAGTGGTGTTTATCGCACCGATGGTTTCCTCCTTGTATGTGTTTTGTTTTGTTCACATTGGGACCCCATCTCAGTACGTGTTATGGACCAACTGGTCTCCCTGGTTGGTCCCTCTTTTTTTTGAAAACCATTCTAGGCATACATTATTTAACTGCTGACAGTTTTCTCTCTGTGGACAAAATATGCTCCAAAATATTTTTAAAACCTACAAATACGCAAAAAAAAAACCATGCTGTTCTATGCACCTCAATAGTGTGGCTGTCCCTGCACTAGAATAACCTGAATTTTTAGTATATATGTTTGTGGTGCCAGGAACCCTGTATCCTGACAGTTTGGTAAAGAGCAGCAGTTTAAAAGTTCAAAACCTTTTTTTTTTTCTCACAGCGCAAACAAATGTCTGTGAGTTCAAACCTGAAATGTTTATTTTAGCTAGTTTGGCCTAAGGATGAGTCTTTGATATGTGGCTTTACTGTGAACTTTGTAGCACAGACAGAAAAATTTGCTAGTATTCAGCTTTAACTTTTGAGACCTCCAGAGCGGTGCCATACCTGTATAACCGTAGTCTCAACCCACAAGGAAGGTACTTGGTTAGTACACAAAAGACATGGCACCGGGCTGCAGCCAGTGATTTACTTATAGAAACAACTGGTAATTCCGGCCTGCCTTTCTCTGCAGGCTTTCT
>CM028129.1:992037500-992052500 GCA_016271365.2 Neoceratodus forsteri
TTTATACAGAGCTGCCAACTGACTAAATATCCAGCATCCTTTGCTTTGTAAAGTGCTGGGAGATGCAGTGTCCATGAAGAGTGCTGTAGAAATAAATGACTATTGTTGCAAAGGATTAGGACTTCTACAAAATGTTGCTTCATAAAACTAGTCCAGGATCAGCAGAGGAAAACTAGAATTTGGTGAACAGCTGGGCCTGTTCACTTCCTGGGAAAGATGAAGAGCTTCAATTCCCCCCCCCCTTTTTTTTTTTTTTTATTTAATGTCAGGTGCCAGTCATGCTGCATCTGATTTGGGGGGTAGTGTCACTTCTGTTTATCCCACCTACCTTCTCAGCGGGGCAGTGACAGCTCACAACTGCCCTGTGAAGGGGTGCTGATATCACATGGTCACCCACAAGGTCACTAGCACTGTCGCAGGGCCTCCTCTGGAAGCTACCAATAAGTAGTGAAATCACTAGATTGGTTATTTGGAAAGTAGGAGATACTATTCACACAGCTCTTTAACCAAAGTTGCTTCTGGAGTAATTCTAGGGAACCAGAAGTAAGATTTTGGTGTGTGTGTGTGTGTGAGCTGCTTCTGCTCAGCTGTGACAGTTGGCAAGGACTGAAGCATGCAGTGATGAAGTGCCTTGCACAGGGTCCCATAGTAAGCCAGAAGCTCGGGTGAGAAGGGGATTGACCCTGGGGGCTGTTGTTTCCCTGTGCATTGCTCTAATCATGGCATTTGACTGCTGTCTGCATGAGTTTAAGTGTTTGATCTGAGGCCCTGGGGAGCCAGTGCTGCCTTCCACGTGATGTGGAGAATTTCTAACTTGCAGTCTGCCACATTGAACCTAGGGCTCTCTGGGTGAGGCAGAGTAGTGTCTAGAGTTTTGACATGGGTTGTGCCACATTTGTGGGTGCAAAAGCTTACAGTGCCAACAGAGGGCCCAGAGGCTTGCTGCCATTCTAAACCTTATTAGACATTTGAATCAACTTGGTGGCGGGAATGGATCCACTGAATATAGTACCTAGCATGAGGGGTAGTGTTAGGAAGCATTTTTTTCCCACGTAGAGAGTGGGTGACTTATGGAACAAGCTCCCAAAGGAAACGGTACAAATGAGCAGTGTTGAAACTTTCAATCTCTGGTAGGATCCTTCCTCCTGGAGAATAGCCCTTGGTACACTATTTAACTATTGGCTAATTTCTACTTCAATAGAGTGAAAACTGATGTTAGTGGCACACATATATGTGGGTTTTAAAACCATATTAGGATCTTCTCGAAGCATATGGGGCCTCCTGTTGTCTGCTGGTAATGTATGTATATCATCTTGCCTTTGTCGGCTGTCTACAATATAAATGAGATTGTTAAGGTTGCTTCTTGGCCAGGCCACGCTATAACAGAGATTTTTAATGTCAGTGGTTTCTTTAACATGGATAAGTAAAAGTAGTTGCTGTTATAATAATATATTCTCTGGGGAGAACACCGTGAAATAACAAAGCACTCCTCAAATTGTGTAATGAGTCACCATGTTAGTTGCTGGAGTGTTTATTGTTGAGCCTGCATAGAGGGTGTCAGGCTGCCAGCCATGTTAATCTTTATTTTTTCTTTTTTTATTATTATGTTCCAAAGTACAAAAGCAGCATTTCAGTTTATTTTACGATTGGCTAATGCTGTGTCATGGCCCCCCCATGACTTTTGGGATAAGAGGAGAAACCTTCTCTTTTATGTGGGATGCTTGGCAGCATTGTCCGATAATTATAGGAGATAACAAGGACTAAAATAAATCTGTCCCTGGAGTCATTGTGAATGTTTTGTTAAAGAAATTACAAAGGTCCCACAGGACTAGCTGCTGCCCAGTTCAGCATCTCCAGTGAGTGAGTGAGTTGGTATGGAGTTCAGCTATGTCTGCCTGCCTGGCAGTTTGGGCTGGTGGTGGCCCTGACAGACCTCTAGAGAGTGCTGCTTTGTGGTTTGGGGTCAAGGAGACACTTGTACTAATAGAAAATACCCTGACACTTGCACTGATAGAAATATGAGAGTACAACACAAAGATCCTGCTAGAAGATTGTTCAGAACAGCCCGAGATCCACTTTCTGTGGACTTTTCAGGGGTCTCAAAAGGTATTTCAGGAGTCCCACTCGCAGAAATGCCTACTTATAATAGAATGTCATTGGAATGGTTGCGGTGAAAATAACGGGGCATTTTTGCTGCCAATGTTTGCCTTATCAAGTGTTTAGCAAATACCAGGGATTCAGGACTCCTTAATACGGGGACAGAAGTAGACACTCTTTGGATATACACCCCTGCCCTTCTCTGCTCAGTAAGAGGGGCTGCTGCTGTCTGCCAGTTAAACTTTGGATATTGTGTGTGTAGTCCAACACACTGTCAGTTAAACTCTGGATGCCGTGTGTAATCTAACAACATTATTATTTGAATTGGGATACCATGTGTAGCCTTGTACTGTGTCACTCAAACCTGGGATGCTGCGTGTAACCCCACACTCTGCCACTCAAATCCAGGATGCGGCAGTCCCACACTGTGTCACTGAACTTGGGGACCCCTTTTGTAGTCCACAGTCAGCCTGACAGAGTATGGGCATATATGTATGGACATTGACTGACCTAGCTCCAGCTGCAGGGAATATTACCCCCCCCCCCCAAACTGTGGGCTGCAGTGGCTGGGTGACTGACGTTCTGTGTCATCCCTCACTGACCAGCGGATGTAGTGATTTAGAAAAGACTGGTTGTGGAAGTTTGCAGGCATTTCAGAAGATTTGTTTGTGCGATGACCCTTGACCTGGAAGCCTTCAGAGCACAGCTGCTTTACGCTGTTGGCAGTATTCTCTTGTTACACATGAGGCTGGTAGGAGCTGTGAGCAGGCATTACCTGCCAAGACACTAGCTCTCCCACAGCCTTACACCCTTTCAGTTCTCCACATTTCTCTCAGGACTGGGTTCCTACTGAGCAGGGGGCAGATCCAGAATTATTTTAATGTTGCAGCAGTTTTCTTAAGGGGTAACGCATCCTTTTTGCTGGTCTAAGGGGGTAGCTGACGCTTCTTCTCTACAGCAGGTGCTGCTGGCCTACTGCATTCTGTTTGCAAACTTTTTGCTTTTCCCCATCCTATCAAGCTTTGAAGTTTAAAGATGGAATGGTTACGGTCTTGTTATAGCTACATTCCTCCGGGTGTTCCTGCGTTCCTTAGTCTAAAAAAAAAAACAAAAACAGGTGTGCTTACTCTGCCTATGGAGGTCTGTGACATTTGGTAGTCTTCACCCTTTGCACAGGGCTCATATAATTCTGCTTTGAAAATGGGCTAGATACTAGGATGTCTCTCATTGACTGAGAGGCACTACAGGTGGTACATTAATCATACAGATGCCTGTTCAAATCAAGTGCCAATTTAAAGTCACAACTCTACCGTTGTTTTTCCCCGTTGCGAGCGAGTCAACAGCCGGCTAACTCTCCAGCCCCCCTCTCCAGTTTTACTTAGTTTTATAGGCGTTCACAAAATTTAAAAAATGAATAAAATAACTGCTTATTATCTAAAAACAGTACTTTCACCTCACATTTTGCTTGCCTGTCTTTTAGTCACTTGCTTACCTGTCTTTTAGTCTGTGTCTGCATTTCTACCACACATCCCCGATTCAGTGTCATGGAACAGAAGGGCTGAACAACTTGCTGGCAAACAGGCTTTCTCCCTGATTAGCACCAAAAATATAAACATTCAAAATGGTAATCTCTTAGTCTTTACAAAAAGCAAAAAGGAAAAAACATATAGAGTGCTGCCGTGTCAGATTGAACCTCTTGATCTCCACTTTCGCTTTTTCTTCGGAGGGTCACGTAAGGTCGTGCACCTAACTGTCACATCTTCTAACCGCAAAGGGGAAACAAACAAAACTTTTGCAGGAGCTGCAGTGAACACGTTCTGAAGTAAAGTATACAAATTATGGCAATACACTTCTGTGGGAAAATGTAATAGAAATCTCATGTCTTCCTCTCCAGGTGGTTATGCGGTGGGGGGGGGGGATAAATAGAACAGAATGGCTCGGAGGGGGGAACCAGAGATGGAACAGCACTAAAGCAGAGGGCTACTTTACCACAACAATGTTATTTTCTATTTTTATTCATTTTGAAAGTCAGTTCCTCTGTAACTTTTATTACTTAATTAAAATGTACACAGATGCCCATTTTCTAAGTGCAACAATATCCTCCAGGGTGGGCAGTATGGGCAATACCGGACCTTCCAGGGGCTATAACGCCCTCCGCCTGTGGTGTCTGGCCTCATTATGCCCCTGGGTGGCCCAGTATTGCCCAGTACCACCCACCCTGTCTGGTATTATTGCTTGCTTCTAAAAGTTGTGCCATTAATGCATGCATGGTAGGAAAGTGAAAATAGGGTGGTGGATGCACACTGAAAGGACTTCAGCTTTAAATGGAATAATGTCATAGTAGTAGTAGTACTAATCTTCCTTTAACCCTGGTGTTAAACCTTTGATATGGACATCTGATCTGTAAAGGTGTCCTAGGGTTATAGAAGCAGAGTTACAGAAGTGAATCATCATGCAAGGCTAATAGTACAAATGCATATTTATAAAGACGTCTAGTGAGAAAATATATTAACTTACATATCATGACATCAAAGGAGAACTGTTCTGAAACCAAAAGTCATTTTTCCTAGTAGAAGTCTTGATTAAATTCTGGTTCCAGTTCTGTTAATGTTCCAGTCATACGGGCCTGTTAATAACCTCAGTGGGTGTTTCTGCTCTACACTTTAGTGTTAAGTACAATTTTTACAACTTTGCAATGTCCCACCCACTCCTCTTGTATAAGCTGAGTTTGGCCAGCTTTTTGACTCCTTCTGTTGACCGGTTCTGTTCCTCTCTTATGGGCCACCTACTAGGCAGTTGGTACAGGTCGGGGGCATTTTATCACCTCCCCTTCCCATCCAGGCTGGGGCCCCTCAGGGCTCAATGATAGGGCTCATCCTGTTCTTGGTCTTTTTAAACAACCTCTCCTCCACCTGTGTCAACTGCGTTTACATATACATATGCAGATGATACAGTTATCTTCACTTCTGTTCCCTCTACTGCCTCAGCAGGATTTCCACAATGTCCTGGGCTGGCTCCATTCCAGCCATCTCCTAGTTAATACCCCCAAAAATGGTGTCAGTTAACTTTGGTACAGGGCTTGTATTAGCACTAGTAAGGTGGGGGTCAGTTTGACGCTCTACTTCAAATGTAGGGGTCCAGACCAGAAAATATTGGGGTCAGAAATGTTTGGAATGGTTTTGTACATTATCGGATACTTTTTCTGCTAATGATATTGGTGCAAACCTTTCGATATACAGAGTCAGTGCTGAAGCATTGCTTTTATTTTTGTACTACCAAATCTTCAAAAATCCCATTTGTAGACCTCAGATAGAGGGCTAACACAAGCCCTGTTGGTACCAGCCAAAAATTGGCCAGGCTCTTGAGTCCTTCTGTCTTCACCACGCTGGATTGCACCCCTCTTGAATTTATGCAGTCATTCAAGTACCGTGGCATGTGGTTGGACAGCATGCTTGACTTCTCGGCCCACATCGATGCTATCCATGTGGAACCCTACCCTAAACTAGGTGCCCTGTCAAAGACTGTCTCCCCCTGCTGGTCGGCAGTGAGCTTGTTACCAAAATGGTGCTTCCGGTCTTCAACTGTGTAAACGTGAGCTATGGTACTGCCCCCTCCACTTCGATACTCAAACTGGGCACTCTCTGGAATGCCTCTTGTTGCTTCCCAACAAACTGTCCTCCACATATGCACCATTGCTCCCTCTATTCCTTCCCCTGCCTTCATGGTGCCAGTTACACTGCACTTCCTTCATCTCCAAGTACTGACTTGGCTCCCTTCCTTCCTACTTCTCCCCTCTCCTGTCCACCCGATCCATGTTCCCTCTGTTCCAGGGACCAGCGAACCTTCTCCACTCCTCACCCCATTCCTCTGCTGTGCAGTTGTCCTTTTCCTGTTGCCTGTCAACACTCTGGAATGAGCTTCCCTTTCTCCTCTGCCATTCCTCCTCCTCCTCAGGTTCCTTCAGCTGCCAGCTGAAGCTCCTCCTGACAGCCACCTACACCCGTTTCCTATAGGAGGTCTCCTCTAGTTATTTTGGTAGCTCAGGTTTTTGGGTCCCCTAGACCTTTATTGATCCCTAGTACACTGCATTGTTTGCCACTGTACTGCTTTGTTGTTGAATTCCCAGTTTTCTATTTGCACATATATTTGCACACTATGCTTGCACTTTAATTTATTCCTAGTTTGTACCAAAGAAGTATTAATTTCTGCTCTGTGTCTGCACTTTGTGTTCTGTACCATGTGTCACAAACACACTCAGCAGGTCAGGCCCTCTGCTCCCACAGTGCCAACCTCTGAGTGCAGTAATGTGAACAGGTAACACAGGGTACCCCTCCTGTCTGCTTTTGGGTCCAAATGACCTTTTCCCAGTTTAGTAACACTATCAAACTTTTGAACAGTTTTTGTCAGTCTTAACCCGCTGTACGTCACATGCAAAAAGAACTGACAGACACACCCAGACAGTGTCTTTCAGATAAAGATTTTATTAACGGATGACAAAATATGAAAAATGTAAACACAGAACAATGTATCAAAGAGCATACAATCACATAAAAGAACAAGGGAAGATTACAAAACAAAAATTCCTACCACAGTACAATTAGACTTTTCTATCTAATGTATTACCTCTGTAGTGCTTATAGTTAGATCAGAGATCTGTCTTTCTTGAGTCCCAGAATGATATGACATATTCCCCAGTTACAAGGATACATTTCAGCTCCATCTCCCCACCCCTTGGTGAGTCATCTAGCTCCTCCTTTTTAGAATTAAAAAAAAAAAAAAAAAAAAGACAAACAATGATTTCCTGTCAGGAGATACAATGTGACATCAGCAAAACCTCCACTTCCTAAATATCACTCCTTAAACATTTTCTCTTTGATCTCATGTGGTTTCCTGTTTCCCAAGGCAACTTTTTAACACCAGGTTGGTATAACATGTTCTTCCTCTTTAGACGTCATAAAAGTTTATTAGACTCTGGCAGACTCATAAAGTCACATTTCGTTTCCACTTCAAAGAGCCTAGGTACATCATAAAAAGGTAATAAAATGCCACTCTGAAGTAAGTCAGTTAATTAAATGGTTCCTGCTTCACTGTGACCTGGGGGGTGATCACCCATGAGCACAGGCTGTCTTACGTGAGACAATCACCTACTCTACTTTTATATTACAAATATCATACAACAGTCATAACCAGCTGGCAGCGTCACACTATGTATTGTACTGTTTTATGTTTTTCTGTGCCTCCTGTGACCGTCCCCCCGGTCACCTGGAAACGAATCTTGGCTCAGTATACTAATTTTCAGATAAACAAATGTCCCTCAACCACAGAGTTTTGTTGTAGAACATGGATGCATGACACCAACAGTGAAAGAGTTTAGCTGGTGTTTATGACTTGTATGTAGGTTTGAAACACCCACTGGGACAAGATGGAAAAGTAACCAAATTGGAAGCAATATTTTAAATCCACTTCTGTAGGGAAAGATGACTTGCAGGTTCAGTGCAGTTCTCCTTTGAAGCCTGAAAGTAGTTCTGGATTGAGATCCTTGGGTAGATTTTGAATGGAGAGAACTGGATAATAGGAGATCTTTCCCCCAGCAAGTCTCCAGGATGGAACATGGGAAACAAGGCTTTGTGAACATGGAATTTGCATAGATGGTAAATATGTACTCACTGGAGGCCTGGCGGGAGCAAGGGGACATGTTTGAAACATATACTGTATGTTTCTCAGGGGTCTAAACAAGGGGAATAGCAAGGACCTACTTGTAAGAAATAGGGATGCAGTCATTAGGGGACATGACTGGAGGTTGGTGGGGGCACGTTGAGAAGAAGCTTGAGGAAGTTCTTCTTTATTGATAGGGTGAGGGAACCATGGAACAGACTTCTGGTGCAAGGAGTGGGGGCAGTTACTGTTATGGAGTTTAAACACGGTTAGAACAAAGCATGGGGACTTTTAGTCCCTAAGGTTGGGGGAGGCAACATATAGTAGGTTGTTTGTATAAGGTAATATAGCAAAGGCATGCTTGATGGACCTTCGGTCTCCTTCTGTTATCAAATTCTGTATTTCTACTTTTGTGACATGACTGCTCACAATGGGAAATGGAGTATGCAGTTGGTTTTCAAGGCGCGTGTTGCAAGATAGAAACAGTGAAGTAAAACATACTGTAGTAATACATTCATACAGTACAACAGCAAAACCTCTAAACTCTCAGATCCCAGAGGAGCATTGGACAGCTTCTCAGGCTAATGCACATTCAGCTACAATTACCAGGGTGAATGGGAACATTAGATGGAGACCTGGCGTTACTGTACATTAGGGATTTATGTGTATAAAAGTATAGCGTTTTAACATTTTGCATGAGGACCTCGGCTGCTAGCTGTAGTAAAAAGAAGTCATGGACTGTGAAGTTGGGAAAAAAAACCTTCAAGGCACTTGGGCCCAAGCAAAATATATATCTACATGATAGTACATGGGGTAGCGTGTATTATGAGAATTGTACACGCACCCAAAAGGTTTCTATGAGCATCCAACACTGAGGGTGTGTAAAATTCAAGTTTCACACACTACCGCATGTCTTGTTTTATATTATTGCTGGGATAGTTTTTCTCACATTGAAAACACTACTCAGCAATTATAGAACACAGTGGTTCTGGTAGCGTGGTCTGGCTGGAGCACTGTTTAATTAATTAACCATTTACTTTTTTTCTTTTTGCGCTTTTGCCCTGAAACTAGACGTTTAGGAACTGAACAACCAGATTTATTAAGAAGCTTGTGAAAATGCACCAGAGACGAGTCCATCTACTGTGTGCCAATTCAAGTGTGTGTGCGCGAAGGAGATATGCATTCATGGAGTGAGGGAAACCCAGCGCATGTTCGCCATTACAACCACCTGGTTATAATGGTAAATTATAACTGTGTTTCTGTGTGGGAGAAAACACTCCCCAGTTGTTGTTTAAGCAATAAGGCATGACAGGGTGTGTGTTATCGTGTCATAATGTCACTGTTAGGGTGGGTTGAAGCACGATAGGCTAGTATGCTTCCGCCTACCCAGGAGGACGTGACACAATAACACATACCCAGGAGTGCCTTATTACAATTAAACGATGGCTCGATGTTATACAAAATAGAAAGAAAAAAAAATGTTTTTAGTAGATTTTTAGAAAGGCAGTATATAATTAACAGAAAAGCAAAGGCTATTGTGGCTAATCGATACAGTGATGTTATTACACAAATAACATCAGTATATCAGGCATACACTGACCAATCAGAGTTTAGGATTCTTTCTTGCCATTGCATAATACATTAATAACAACTATAATACTGAATTGTACCCTTTTCATCCTCTAATGCGTATTATATTATAATGTACCTTGTTCCTTCCCAAGATGTTGCTATAAACCGATCGCAAAATCTAGTCTGCCTTTTTGGGTAACCAACCAACAAATAAAGAAATAAAAGTATTAAAAAAAAAAAAAAAAAAAAAAAGGAATCAATGAGTTACAAAATAAACCCAGCTCTAGAGGTAGGATAGGATGAAACTCCCAGAAAAAAATGGTTGGGGAACCTCTTCCTCGTAGACTGCCTGTGCTTGCATTTTTCATTGCTCTCTGTATTGTTTCCATTGTTTCCCCTAGCACAAAAAAGGCAGTAGCTGAGTGGGGTGTTTTTTACTTGCCCACACATGGTCCAAAATGAATTGCTAAGCTACAGTTAGTCTGTTCTTAGGGGTTTGGGGACACAGCCTGATGCATTTTCATGGATGCCGTGACCTGTATACAGAGCAAGCCTGGTTGGTTAGAGAAAAGTTAACCAGCCCCTTGCCCATTTTCTTCCTCATCCCCCTAGGTATTTGTAGCTGGAGGGACTACTTTTGTTTGTCCTTGGCACACATGTCCCAATTTTATGCTTCCCATCTTACAACAGTCAGCAGATGAGCCAAGTGTCTTTGCAGCACAACTGGGCAGCCACTTGTCCGAGTGGTAATTTGTGTTTATCTATCTATTTGAGGGTGTGTGTATATCTATCTTAGAGATGTCTGTTGGGGGAGGGTGACCATATCTGTCTAAAGGGACGAGTGTGTCTATCTGGTGGGATGGGACAGAGAATGTCTGTGTACAGCTTAAATGCTATAGGATCTCAGAAACTCCTCCCCATAACAAAAAAAAAAAGAAATTTGTATGAGAATTTCTGCCTTTCTACATGGAATACTACAGGAGACCATTCTGCTTTCTTGAGATAAGTGCCCCCTCTTGCAGATGTAGAAATGAGCCCCTCTCAAAAGTTTTCCAGTTTAATCACCACATCAGTGTTTATCGTTTGTGTGTGCATGGCAGGAGGTGGGGTATGAGGAAGGTCTTGGCACACGTATGGAGCATATCTGTGTCTTTAGTGCTGATTGTTGATGGGACAGGGTTGGGCTGGAGGTCTGAGTGCGGGTGTCAAGTTTATGGGGGTGTCTGTGTTGGTGGAGTGTGTTTTATGGAGTGTGATTTATTTGAATAAATCCTAGTGCTGACCAAAAAAAAAAAAAAGTAGAAGTATTTTGTTTTTTATTTGATGGTACATTTATACCTGTGTCCTCTTGTTTCGAAGTGCTTATAATAATATACCAGGTAAATTCTAAAACACAACTATTGGGAATGTAACAATTTGCTGTGGATACCTGTCACTGTATTTCCTTTTTTAATTTGTATTCAGTTCTTTCTGCACGAGTATCATTTGGAATGTAGCAACTACAGGGAGATTCCTGAGAAAGAAAGTCGAGATTCTTATCAAAGCAGACCCACTGGTTCTGATGACAGTTCACTATCTACACTGTCCATTATCATGACAGGACCCCTGGACAGTTTATGAGGGTGCTTAGAATGTGTCTTCATTTCAGAAATCTGCTAGCTAAACCAAACATTCCTGCTGGACTCTGGTCTTGGGACTAAAAACAAATGCATTTGTCCAAAAGTCCAGATCAGACTGGTTTTCCAGCCCAGCTGAAGACACAAAGAATGTTGAATCTATGATGTCAGAGTGCCGTACTGGATGAGGTGTCATGTGGGCAGCAGAGGGTCTTAAAGAGCAACTCCAGACTTCATCATGTGGTTTCATAAATAAGATGTTTCAGCTGTTACAGTTTACTAGAGACTACCTTTTTCTTTTTCATTTTCAATGTTTCTTTCCAAGGTTTACAGCACATCTTCATAGCCCATCTAAAAGGTGTGTATAGAAAACATTTGCATTTCCCAGTTAACCTCATAGTGCTTTGATTTATGACATCATAGTGCTCACCAGGACAACAGACTATGATGTCACAAACCGCAGTTGTGTGGTTAGCAGGGGGGAGTCAGATAATTTTGAAATGCTCAGTGAAATAATTGTTGCCTTATCTGCAATATTTAGTAGACCAACAGCAGGGTAAAATTAAACAAAAAGGATCAAATTAAACTAAAAACAATAAAAGTTAAAACGTAATTGGTGTAAGTCTAGTGTTTTTAAGCTTTTCATTACAATAGAGAGTTGTTCTTCAGGGTCTGGCAGAGCCTGAAAGAGATGGTCAGTCAGGGTTGACTATGAACAGGCCGTCATCTAAGGGTAGTCTGCCATGACTTACTACAATGTTTTGTTTGGCAAACCATTCAACTTTGAAGGGGGGGGGGAGAGAGAGAGAGTTTTTTTTTTTTTCTGTGTGTAACCTACTTTTCAAACCATTTTCATTTCTGTAGAATCACTGCTCTCTATAATCTGCATGTGTATTATCCTGTATTGTATGTGTAAATATCTTGAAGTATTATTATTTTCGCATACTTAATGTTTCTGTGATTGAGGTACAGATAATTGATTTATAACTGACAATAACTATATTTCCACCACTGAAGAGGAGGCTGCAGTTACTGTACCATATCCTTTCCTAAAGTAAGGAGTTCTCAGCTGTGACAGAGAGGGGTGAGTCGATTTGCCCTTGAGTGAGGAGTGCTTCACTGTGTGAGCAGTGTCTCTGGAGGGACTGAGACCTACAGATACCCAAACAGATTGTCTATGCTAAGTAATGGCAGCTACTGATTACCCTTGCAGGCATCTGTAGGGTTTAGGAAAGCTGATAACACTGGCAGGCTGAGTCTGGGAAAGATCAGTTTGCCATAGGAAAGAAAAACAAGACTTCAGTTTCTGCTTAATTCCAAAGAAGGTCTCGATTGGCATGTGGGGACTTGCCTTTAGGCTCTGTAGAGCCCGCCTTGCTGCTGGCCACCAGAATGTTTCCCTCTGGTTCTGGAATTAGCATTGCTACTGGAGGAATTGAGTGCTGATTCTTCAGCACACAGCACCACTGATTTGTGCAGCTCTGCTGCCACTGAGGGTCGCAGTTGCATATTCGGACTGGGGAATCCCCCAACAACTGCCCGTTCCAACAGAACTGAAATGTGGACTCACTTAAACACCGCAGGAGGCACAAATGATATTATGTTTACTGCTTTTAACTCTTCATAACAAAAGACTCTGGACTGCGAGCCCAAAGATTGCAGTCATGGCAGCCACCTTTATTGCCCCTGACCCCAGGATCAGTGGTAAAGGGGTCAGGGGTCAGTACAACAGCCAGCTAAGCTCCAGAGACTGCAGCAGGATCCAGAAAGGGCTAATGGGACACTGTAGGAATCCATGATTCTGCCTGCAATTTTCAGTCAGTAGGTTACTGAGTAACAGACAGCCCTGCCCAGTGGCTAACAGCTCGGACTGACCACCTGAGAGGGTCTGGTTTCCCCCATGAACAACAGAGGCTGTTTCAGAACTTTTTCAGTCTGCCTGAAGTCTGTGTGAGAGACAGCTTGACTGCGGAGCTGCTGCCTGATCCCAGCAGCTTTTGGAAGCCCGTCTGGATGCTTCTACAAGCAGGAAATGGGATGTAACTGCTAGGCTTTAACTGCCAAGAAGGGAAAGATAACTGAGAAACTCAGAGAAAGGGAGATTTGCTCAATGCTCTAAATCTTCTGCCTGAGAGCTGACTGAAGTTGTCTGTCAAATTAGAATTACAACTCTGTGTCCGAGCACTATTGCCTCCAGGTGTTACACCCATGTGACTGGTTCACATTGACAGGGACACTGCACTGGCATGTGAGTGGATACTCTTGGCCCAGAGCTGTATCCAGAGGACCTGATCAGCATTAGATGGCAGAGAACGACTGGCACAGAGAGGCCGACCGACCGACCGAGAGGTGATTGTCTGGAGAGAGACATCTACACTGAGGCACAACTGAGAGACCATCTGGAGAGCTGATCTAGGACTAATGCTGGACAGGAATAAGCATCTTGAAGTTTGCTGTATTGGGGTTCCATGAGTACACATCAGTGTCTTCGGGTTCTGCACCCCTCGTTTTCAGTAATTTGGATAGGCCACAGTTTGGCATTGTTTAAATGGCCAAGGCAATCTAGTTGGGCATACCAAATTTAGGTTGAAGTAAATATTATTGCTTGACTGCACCAGTGCCCATCAACAACACACAGCTATTGTTGGGCATGCGAAATTTCACCATCTGTGTACATAGACAGTGACAGCAGAGAAAGACCAGTGGTCCTTCCAGTCTGCCCATTGTTGCTCGAGATCTAGCATTCATCCGGGGACCTGCACCTCTCCATTTCAGGTCATCCTTCCCTCTCCCCGCACATGCCACATAGCTTTCTGTGATTTCCTTCACTCTGCCCCACCCATGCATGAAGACTTCTACAGTTTTGGCACCACCACTTATGCAAGTAGGCTGTTCCATGGCTCCACCACCCTTTTAGAAAAACAATACTTCAAGAGGCTCCTGAAGCTCCCTTCCTCCTATTAGTTTCCATTCGTGCCCTTCTGTCAGTAACCTGGTGTTCCTGTTAAATAATTCCAAGCAGTTCACTTTATTAATCCCTTTCAGAAACTTGAAGGGCTCTATAATATCTCCCCTCTCCCTCCTGGTCTCTGCGAGTACATGTTTAATGTCCTCAGATGTTTCTCATAGGATTCCCCCTGTAGGCCCTGAATCATCTTTGTTACCCCTCCACTGTTCCACCTCCAGCCTGTCCTGATCCTTTCTGAGGTGAGGGCTCCAGAATTGGACACAGTACTCCAGGTGTGGCCTCACCAAGGAACTATAAAGGGGGAGTATTACTTCTTTCCTTCTATCTATACCCCTCCCTATACACCCCCAGCATTCTATTTACCTTGCTCTATAGGCTTTGTTGCACAGGCCTGACTGATTTAGGGTGTCAGTGATAACTCCCAGGTCATGCTCCTCTGTCGTTGTACTGAAGATTAACCCATTTAGCCAGTACTTTGATCCTGGGTTCTTTTTCCCCATTACCTTGCACTTCTTGCCATTGATTTGTGCAGGTATCCAGGCTTTCCTAGGAGCTCCCTAGGACTAGGACAGTAGCGCTGGTAGCGGTGAGATGTGGCCAACAGTGCAGTTAGGCAGAGTTGTTTGTTGGATAAGACTGTGCGTAGAAGGGCTTTTTAGTGCAGCCAAGCAAGTGACATCTGCTGCATATTGCATTGCTTAGCCTATTCCTTCCCCAGAATCTTAACTCTACTTATTCTTAAATCCCTTGCTGTTTGTTTGAATTGAAAGTTCTGACTCGTAAGCATGTTCCTTTGTAGTGCGAGCATGGTGTGTGTGTGTGTGTGTGTGTGTGTGTGTGTGTGTGTGTATATATATAATGTACAAGTTATTGATATTTAGGTAAGCTGATGCTTTCATTGTGTGGGAAGCAGGTAGGCTGTATCAGTGGGGACTGTAGTAGACTGAGCAAATTACAGCTGAACTTTGGGTAACAAATCTTCCCAAGAGTTATCTATCAACCCAGTCCCCATAACCTTATTTGAGCCCATAAGACGGGGGCAGTGTACTGTTATCAGTGGTAACATGATAAGCATACATTGACTATCTTAAG